>JAWNLP010000383.1:0-10835 GCA_035042265.1 Drosophila imparisetae | reverse complement strand
TTTCTTTAAACTTGATTAAAAAAGTTGTGATGTGCCGAAAATTCTGCATTATTTTATTCTGCATATCTATTAAATTTTTCTAAATAATTTTTTTGCACTCAATACAATTTTTGCCTTTTGATATTTTAGAGAAGAATTGTCGAAACAATTTGCAGCAATAATTTGCTTAAATTGGCATAAATAAATAGTACAAGTTTAAGTCCGACTATCATTATATTTCTAAAACGCATAAATGCACTCAGATATTATTTATTATTCCTGCCTTTTCCGAGCATTCATGTGCTGAAAATTCCGCATTATTCCGCATATCCTGCAAATGTTCCAAAATCATTTTGTTCCACTCAATATTATCGACTTAATCGGATATAAGCGTACTTTAATGGATACATTTGTTTGTGACAACATGACAACACTTATGCAGTATTGCAACGGCGCTGTAAAAATCATCGGCTTCTGTGTCTGTTTTGTTTATTTTATTATTTGTTTTTGGTAAGACATTCCAAATCATAAAAATAGTTTTAATTCAAATTTCTTATGTTTGCAGCTATCAAAAAAAGCTGAATTCTGCAGCAAATGTCACGCGCAGATCAGGTAATAGCAATTTTGTACATGTACATCAACACATACATACATACAGAGGTTTGCATTCCTTTGTGCATACACGTGTGTGTGTTCATTATAACTTATAAGGCTCCGAAAATTTCCTGGAGTTTAATGCATCGTATGTATGTAAATAAATATGCATATATGATATTCATATTACATAGGTCAGACATATGGGTTGTAGTGGCGTCAGATTCGGTACTATTTTTTTCCAGAGAGTTAATATTTTGTCATGACAACGCATCAGCGACAAGGTTTTCTTTGCCGGGCTGATAGAACACATTAGCACTGATCTCGTCGATGCGCGCCTTCCAGTGTTTAATCTTTGCATTGGGGTTTACATCAGAAACAACAAACATGAGTGGTTGGTGATCTGTGTAGATATTAATATTTTTGCCTCGTAAAGGTAGTGACGAAGTTTGCCCAGGGCCCAAACAATAGATAGCAACTGTAGCGCAGCTCAATTCACAGTTTGTTTGACACTGGGTGCTTATTGACAATGGTTATTCTGATTAAGTTTCGGGAGTCAATTACTAAATTTCTTTCCCAATGCCTTCTTCATCAATGCCTTTTTTTACCGACCTTCCTTTTTTATGATGACGTCTTTAAGTAAGCTGTTTGCTACTTAATAAAAAAAAACATTGGCAATATGCATTAGTGAGTGATGATATTTGAGCAATGAATGGAGTGGACGGCAAACCGCGCGCTGATTGGTATAACGATCTTTATCTAGTTGTAGGGCCTGATGTCGTCACTGTTTTTGTAGTCGTGGTCGTAATTGTAACTAAAACTCATCAATAAGCCGAATAGTTATGAGAATTTAAGAATTTTGGGACTTCTTTTTATATAATTATGTTATATCTTCCTATCAAAGAATATATTATTAACTAATCAAATCTCTTACATGTTTTTTAAAGGAAAATAATAGCGAGCGATCGATGGTGTTCCCAGTGTTGCCTCGATGCGTGTTCGTTGAAGTGCACCTCCAGTACTTTCCTTTTTTTCACTTTTCATCAAAGAATTTGGTTCTTTGCAGTATTTCTCCCAATTTTTTGTTGTTATTTATGTTTTTACCAGAATTTTCGTTGAAGTTTACACAGATTTGTATTTTTTTTATATTCTTGCTTATGACGTAGGCTCTATGCGGTTGGGCGCCTATTAGCCTTCTTCGATAGTTTAATTAGAACTGAAATACAAAGTTAATATCAGAAATCTCTTACCCTAAATCACACTGTGATTTACCCCCTGTGATTTGGACAACAAACAAGGCATCGACTTTAAATGTATTCATTCAAAAACTGTGGCCTCTGTAGGCTTAACGTGACTTAAAAGCGCAAAAAACTAAACAAATTTTCGATCTGATTAATAGGAAATCGATGGATCCACTGTTGAACGAAATACAGCGCATTGCCTGCGAACTTCGTACGGACAAGGCGCCGGCGCGCAATAGGGCAATTGAACAGCTGGACCAGAAATTAAACAGCTTTAAGAGTGCTTTAAACGCGATGCTGGGTCGCAACGAGGAGCTCTCTTGGCAAAACGTTTTTGAGATCGTCAAGGAGGCGACCTTAAAGCACGCAAATAACTTAAGAGATGCGACGTCGGATAAGGCCCGTAAGCAACTGGCGGACAAATGTTATTTGTACGGCAATGTTATGGACCGTATCATCGACTACAATTTGGAGATGGGCCGAACGAGCAGCGAACATTTCCTCACCAAGTCGACGATATTCGATGCCTTTGTGGACGGCACTAAAAGTGCCATTGTCGTTCGTTACTTTGGAGTAAATTTCGTTAATTTACTAGACAGAGGCATCTACTTATCGTCCAGCTATACCTTGGAATTGAAAGTCAGCGAATATAGTAATATTCTCTCTATTTTGTTTGAGCTGAATATTGATAACGATGAGTTCCTGCGCTCCAAGATATTGAAGTGCATCACAAAAACCGTTCAAATAGCCCAGGATCGTACTCAATTGCACGACGATTTGGTGGAATATTTACCAACCCTAATCAGCTACACTGAAACCGCCCACAATGCTGAACGAATAAAGGATATTGTGCGACTTTATTATTTATTCGTTGGCGAGTTATCTGTTAACTATCATCATACGCTGTGCATTCACATGCAGAATATTATACCGAAACTCTGTGACTTTTATAACGAGGACAAATTCTGCAATGAAACAAAAAAGTTGTTCTTCGAGGGCGTTATCCTATCGCTGCAGGCTCTATATCCGAAATTAAATAGCAACGATTTCAGCACATTCCAAGTGCCCATAAGAGATGATTGGCCACAAAGCATGCAAAAGTTGCATACCATCACCAAAATGGAAATTAGAAAGCACACTATGGGTCGCAGCAAACTATCCGTATTGAACACGGACAAATTTCCTATGATATTCATTAAAATGTCCGCTCTTGTCACTTACATTGTTTTGTGGCATGTGGAACCGAATCAAATTAAAGATGCGGAGGTCAATTCATGCAAACGTCAAAAGGTCGACATAATGAAATCGGTAATCAATCTGATTAATATGCAGGAAACTAGCTTCAGTGCTGTGTGGTTTGCCATATATGCCGAGCTTATGCAGCTGAGTAGCTCGATAATAAGCGCGGATAATTATTATCAGGAGATCCGTGAGACGACGATGCATGTTCTTCAAATCTATGGTAATGGATATAATTTGCGCAATGTACGCCTCTGCCTGGCGAGCATGCTTGCTAAGGAGCATGAGCAGAAGCTATCGGAATCGCATACGATAGTTGCCAACTTTTATGCACAAGTTGCCACGTATCTCATCTCAGAGACACGTCCGGCTGCCGATGAGATCATCGAGAAGCAGATCATACTGCAGTCGCTGATCAAATATGATAAGCTGAGTGCCAAACTCTGCGCCACATTGCTCCAAAGCATCATAACGAATGAGATGCTGAGACGCAATGAGTGCATCGCCACCATTCGCGACATATTCTTACATGCCGAACAGTGTGGCATTGACAAGGCCACAGCCGTTGTGGAGCCCTTCATTAGGTGGGCCTACGATCACGAGAAGAGCATTGCAACGCAAATAATCAACAATATTGCTGCCATCGATCAGAAGCTGTTGGCGGACACATTCGCTATTGGCATCATTAATTTCCTTGACGAAGACCAAGTGCAGAAACTGGCCACCAACAACAACAACAACTCGCCAACAGCCCCAAAGAGCGCAGAATATACCCAACTGCAACTATTGCTGCATAAGTACAATAAGCAGCTGGTCTGCCTGGATGATAATTTTCAGTTGCGGCTACGACGACCAATTACGTCGCACAGTGAAACACCGGCAAGCGTGAAGAGCTGCCTCTTTGTGCACAATTATGAGCTGCTTATGCGCATGATCGACCCGGCAATCACCCATGAGTCCACCACCAGTTCCTTGATAAAGGATCTAAAGAGTCTGCATAAACTAGTTTGCACCATGGAACGTTTGCTCCACTACAATGTTTTTGATGTGTCGAATTTTATGCAATGTCCGCTCATGAAGCGCATTGGCTTCTTTCTCAGCCACACCGAGATTCATTACACCTCTATTCAGCCGGATATTAATCGCATAGACGACAGTGATTTTCATGAGATTCTAGATGAAGAGATTGCCATACTCGAAGTATTCAGTTCGAATGAGATACTATTGCAGTATCTGGAAAAACAGCCGATGGAAATGCTGCTCGAGTTTATGGGCGTGCTGCTCAAGCATAGTTACGCACGCAAGGATCACACTGAGAGCACAGATCGTACAGCATTGACCACAAAATGCGTCTGCATCCTTGGCAGCATGTGTGCAAACAGCACGTATAGCACCGATGCCATTTCTCATGTGGTTAAGAACTTCAAGGAGCGCAGTCCGCTAAACGATGTAATGATGATAATTAGGATGCTGTGTCGCTGCAAGAGCTTATCGGAGGAGTGCCTTGAATGGCTGGGCGGCAAGCTGAAGAACATATTTCAGCATCACAATACAAATGTGGATGTCATGAGTCAGGTGGTTGATCAAATACCCACTCTTACGCACTTTTTTTATGACATTGAGCATTTGCTGGACGTTATAATGATTGCGCTGATATCACTCATGAAGATAGCATTGAAAAAATCATATCCAACCCGATTGGCAGTCAAAATTGTACGCTGCGTGGGACAAATAGCACAGAATTGTCCCAACATCTGCAAATCGGAGAACTTTTTAGTAATTTGCCAATCGGTGGCCAAATTTCTAGCGATGCCAACACTGGAAGTGCGCTATGCGACAACTGAAACGCTTACGATACTCCTAAATTCAAACTATTGTGTTTCCAACAGCGATGAGAATACAACTAGCAAGCATAAAATACATTTGATGTTTTGCGATCAGCTGTACGGTGCCATTGACTTTAAAGAGCTATCGTCCACCGGTAAGGATATGTTGCTGAACAACCATTCGGTGGCCATACAATCGTTAATTGCATTCTTTGCCTTTAGTACATTCCATCAGGAGCGTAGTTTGCAGGATCTGATGTCGTATTGCGCGACCCACAAACTCAACGTAAACGATTTCAGTGCATTAAGAAGCATCGTGCACTGTCACAAGTTAACGCTGTGCGAAATTATGACGCCCTATTCGAATACCATGCTCCAAAAATGGATGTCACAGCGACGGGCCTTGTCTAAATTTCCTTATTTTCTGGGCTATGACACAAAGGATGCATTTCTTAAAGCTAATTGTAAAAACATTATGGCTTATTCATTTATCTATCGCACACCGGAGGATATAAATCATTTTAAGAATGTTATAAGCGAACGGGATGCTGAGCCCATACTGAAGGCCTATATGGTGTCAGAATGCAGCGATTGCATTGAAACGCAAAATGCGGACTTCCGGCAACATCTGGAGAATCTCAAGCATAATCTAACGCTATTTGGAATGCATCCCTTGGGTATTGCACTCAATGTGAAAAGCCTTTATGAAACGATCAGACACTTGCACGATGAGGGCGAATGGATCCGGTTATTTGGCGACTCTGCACCCTACAATAAACTACGACTGTGGTTTCATCTTAGCGCATCTTCGCTCTTCAAATCTTTGAACCAACTCATGAGAGGTAAACGATGGTCAAAAGATACGCGTATTCAGTCCATATCCCTATTGATGCTTGAGCATAGGCTCCTCTTAGTAGAGCTGCTTGACATATTGAAGACCGCTTGCCATCAGGCTATGCTCACCGATCAAGTGTTGCACAATTTTTTCGCATACTGCACCATTGCTGATGCAATACTGGATGCGGCTAAGGAGAGATCATTATCAAATATAAAGTCGGAAGCAGATTTAATTCAAGTCAATTGCGCTTACTTTGTGAGCGACATTTGGCACTTCATCTGCGGTTTTCTGATGCAAAGTAAGTGTGAACAACTGCATCGAGTTGCTTTAGTATATATTCAATCGAAGCTCAATATTTGCAGTTTTCAGTCGCACAACATCAACACTATCAATTTTGATAAAATTGGCAAACTTTTGATTGCCTCCATGCAACACGTCAAGACGGTAGAGCTGAAGGTTTTAACCGCTGATGTTTTGAAAAAATTCCTGAATATGTTCAAACTGCAGCTCAATGAAGATGTGACAGACAAGGCAGCGAATCTGCAAACACTACGTGATCTTTGCGAGATGACGTTAAATGTGCAATCGCTGCTGGTGGATGAAGATGGCGAGGCTACGCATCTGCAATCGCTGCGTGATCTTTGCGAGATAACGCTACCACGATTCGAGCAGCTCAGCGTTGTCGACTATATGCGCACATTCCTCAAGTCCAGTCGAATGGAGCCCCTGCATGGCCTACGTGAATATATTGCCGAGCACAAGGACGAACTGCAAAGCCATCAGCAATTGTTATTTGAGCTAATCAATCGTCTCATTCACATGGTGCGCGAGTCTCCCAGCCAGAAAGGCAGCCTTGACGCCGTCAAATCTCTAGCTGAAATTGGGCCACTTAAATTGAAGCGGAATTCGTTTTATTTTCAAACCGAATTTGATGACATTCAGCAGTTGCAGTCTTCGGAGCAACCGATTGTGCAGTTCCTTGGCGTAATTATGGAAACGCTGGAAAAGCATTTGTATGACTTCAATACGAGCACACAGAAAGCGCTTATCCAAGTGGCTGGCCATGTGGTCGACAGCAAGGATGGCAGCAAATTAGCGGCGAATCATCCACATTTGCGCATCTTTAAAACTAGCTCCAATAATGTGGGTTTCCTCAATACATCCGACAGGATTCCGGTAATAGATTGGCTGACCGTACTCAAATCCAGTGAAGAGTTGGACTATGAGCCATGGCTGTGCACATTTATGGGTCTGGTATTTGGCGAGTGCGGCTGGCAAGGATTCGATACGTTTGCGGACCAGTCCTTTAAATTTGCTAAGGCTTGTCTGCAACCGTTTATTAAACTTTTGCTTAGTAATAAGGAGCAACATTTGGACAGCCTTTGCTCAATGCTCGAACACTTCTTCGAGAGCGCCGCAAGCGAGGCGAAGGGCGTCTACCAGGACAAGCGTGTCATCAAGCAATTTCTCTACATATGCGAATGCATTCGTCTTGTTAACAATTGGAACATTCCCATCAATCTTGGAAATGTGGTCAAGGCGAGCAATCATTGCCAGGCGTATTTCCTTAGCATTATGTATCTGGAGTTGTGGGCCTATTCGGCAAATGGTGCCCCCGATGCAAATATCCTGGCAGACGAAAGGTTTCAAATGTACGCAAAAATAGCATATACATCGATTGGCTGTCTAGATGCCATTCCCGGCTTCCTGGATCCGTTGCGTTCTCGCTTTGATTATTATAGTTTGAACGATAACTTGTCGGGCATTCTGCTGGAATCGGATAATCTGGACGAGCCGACAAGGCAAATGTGCATTGACATTATGAAGTCGAATGGAATGCTATCGCTAGCCGATCTTTATCAGCGCGTCGCCGTAAACGGGACAGCGCGGGTAGACTACGAGGTACTGTGGCGTCTGTGTGATTGGGGCGCCCCGATTGATGGGCATCAGAAGGTAAATCGAGCGAACAGCATGGAACTGGAGTTCAAAAAGCATCACTATTTGGCACTCAAGAGCATCAGCAAACGGGAGGACGAGACCACTGTAACAGCCATCAACAATGCCTATCAATGTATCCAGGCTATATTGCGGGATATCAGCGTCGAGTGCTTACAGTCTGTCTACAAGTATATGACCTGGTTGTGCATGCTACAGCAGACAGAAGATTTTTGGCAGATTCAGTTTAGTCAACAATTGAGCCCAGCGCAAAAGAACGTATTTACCAAGTGGAAAACGGAACTCAATCTCACCTATGGCAACTTTAGATGCAAGGAACAAATACTTGCCCATCAGATAACGCTGTTCAAAATGCCCGGAACGCGCGCCGATCGACGCATCAAACAGAATTATCTTCAAAATCCAGTGGACACCTATCTGCTCAAATGCATTGGAGAATGCAAGGCCGCGGGTAAACTTAATCTGGCCACCAAGTATATTGCCACATTGCGAGCTCTGCCGGACATCAAGATGATGTAAATGTGAAGACATGCAATTATCAGATCGCTAAGGCCATATTGCATCACGTGAATACGAATATCGATTTCAAGTTTTGTGTGGAACGTGTTACGGCCCTGCGAATGCAAGGCGAATTTCAGCTGGACTGCAATGCCGATAGTTTTGCCAATACTATGCGGCAGACATTTAAAGCTTCACTCCAGTTGCTGGATTATTTCAAGGCGCACAAAGCACAGCTTACGAAAATGGATTCCAATTTGATCGCTTGGGATAAATTCGAGCAGTTCGAGATTGAAAATCGTATGGCAGCGCATGCGACCATTGCCAAATATGCGGATCGTGAATATCAACAGCTTTACGATTATCGCCAGTCGCAGGAATATAAGACACTTGTCGATATCATCCAGCAGAATCGTCGCTTGGCCAGCACAGTGACGTCTAGTCGGCAGCGTGAGGACCGTGATCGTCAATTGGGCGCACTAAATTTGAAACGATTCGCCAATCTGGACGAACAGGAACTGAATCGCATCGAAAACAATCTCACCGAGCATCTGTGCACAGCGATCACACATTATATTGAATATTGTCAACTTGATAATGGATTCTCAAGTGCGCAAATTTATCGCATAATTGCGCTCTGGTTCACAAACGTTCAAAACGAACAGATGCTGAACTCCATTAAAGATACAATACAATTGGTGCCCAGCTACAAGTTCATTTGCGTTGTCAGCCAACTGGCCGGGCGTTTAAACTCGAAAAATACCACTTTTCACAAGATTCTTGTCGATTTACTTATACGCTGCGGCCAGGATCATCCGCAACAGACATTCTACAAGCTATATCCATTGATCTATGCGTATCTTGATGGCGAACATGCCAACACACAACGCGCCGACATCGCCAAAAAGATTATCGCCCTCAGCTGTAAGGCGAATCCAGCTGCGCTCGAGGCCAGCAAACAATTCGAGCTTATGTTTCCAGCGCTAATTAAGTTTGCCAATAGCTATATTGGCCCAAATGGTAAGCCCAATAACGAAATGATGCCCGCCATGATAGTTGAGCTAAATAAACTCAAACTGGACCGTGTGCAGTGTCCCACAATTGAGCTGGCCGTGCAGCCCAACAAGGAGTACAATATAACCAGCATTGTGAAATGGACTGGTAAATATGAATTCTGTGGCGGTCTGAATGCACCAATCAAATTAATGTGCCTCTGTACGGACGGCGTGGTGCGTGCTCAACTGATCAAGGGCAAAGACGATCTACGCCAGGATGCTGTCATGCAGCAGGTGTTTGGCATTGTCAACGAGCTGTTCAACAGTGATTCGGAGTTCGCTGAGCGCAAATTGCAATTGCGTACCTACAAGGTGACGCCACTCTCCATGCGCTGCGGCATCATCGAGTGGGTTAACAACACAATACCGATCGGTACCTATCTGGCTGGTAATGGCACTGGCGGTGCCCATATGAAATATCGGCCCACAGATTGGAACAATAATAAATGTCGCCAGATGGCAAGCGCAGCGCTAAAAAAGACACCCGATGCTCGGCGAAGTGTCTACAAGAAGATTTGCGAGAATGTGCAGCCAGTGTTTCATTATTTTCTGCTCGAGAAATTTCCAATACCGGGCGAGTGGTTCGAACGCCGGCCGGCCTACATCAATAGCGTGGCGACCACCTCCATGGTGGGCTACGTGCTTGGATTGGGTGATCGCCATACGCAGAACATTCTCATTGATGCACAGACCGCCGAAGTGGTGCATATTGACTTTGGCATTGCTTTTGAGCAGGGCAAGATTCAAACTACCCCAGAGACGGTGCCGTTTCGTTTGACACGCGATATGGTCGCTCCGATGGGTGTGTGCGGCACAAATGGTGTATTTACTAAGTCCTGCGAGGCCACCATGCATATTTTGAGGCGTTACAAGTCCGTATTGATCACCATACTGGAGGTCCTTCTGTACGATCCTCTATTTATTTGGGGCGTACTCTCAACAGAGCAACAACAGCAGCTGTCCAATGAAGAATCGAAGAACATACTGGCGCAGCGGGCTCTCTTGTTGGTAAAACATAAACTGGAAGGCGGGGTGCCGGGATTATTGGAGAACTCGGATGTGAAGACGCAGGTTCAGCGTTTGATCAACGAGGCAAAACTGCCCAGCAACTTAGCAATGCTATATCAGGGCTGGGATCCATATATGTGATACATCTTCCTCCTAATCACCCACGCATAACATCACAATTATATCACACACATTTACCCATTTACTTTATTATTGTCAGTTAATTTTCTTTTCCGACCGAGAAGCTAAAATAGCACAACTTTATTCTTATACTTTGTTACAGATTATTCAAAAACCAATTCGCAATTAAAATGGTTTGTTTGGACTTAGGTTTAAGATTATTAAAAATAAAAAAAAGATAAAATAATATTTTTGTCTCGATTTGTTTTTATTGCTTAAATTTGATTTATTTGTTTTCTTAAAGGCTTATGCTTATAGTCTAATTAACAACCAAGGGATTCGCCATAATTGCTCCTGTTTGTCGCACAACGATGAGGAATCTTGATTTGTGTTCCTTCCATACACCTTTCCTCGCAGTACCCTGGCGGACACTCCCTTTTTGACACTTGTCGCGTGATTGATTGATGTTCGTTATTTTGCT
>JAWNLP010000379.1:0-24132 GCA_035042265.1 Drosophila imparisetae | reverse complement strand
CAACAGTTTGATTTCGACATCAAATACAGGAAAGGGAACCTGAATATTGTTGCAGATGCCCTATCTCGACAGCCCCTGAAGGATACGTGCCGCAGAGTCTCAACGGTGGAAGACGCGATGGACCAAGCAAATAAAAATTGCCAATGGATCCAAAAGATGCGAAACACCATAACCAAAAATCCCAGAAAATACCCAGACTACATGGAGGAGTCTGGAAACTTGTACAGGCACATTCCCCACAGGGCTGGAACAGAGGATGTGGCAGACTGGAAATTATGTGTGCCAACCGGCAAGCGAATACAAGTTCTAAGCGAGAACCACAACACCGCCGCCGCAGGACATACGGGAAGCAGGAAGACAATAGCCCGAGTAGCAGCACGCTACTATTGGCCAGGCTTATATAGGGACGTACGAGCATATGTTCAACAATGCGAAATATGTCAACAATATAAGCCAAGTCAATTAGCTGCGGCAGGACACATGCTGACCCAGATACCCGAAGAGCCGTGGAGCACAGTATGTGCGGACTTCGTGGGACCATCACCGAGGTCCATCCATGGAAACACGATGTTGTTAGTCTTCATAGACCGCTTCTCGAAGTGGACCGAAATGGTGCCACTTAGAAGCGCCACAACAGCAGCGCTGCAAAAGGCCTTCAGAGAAAGGATTCTGGTACGATTTGGAGTGCCAAAGGTGTTGATCACGGACAACGGCACACAATTCTCAATCAAGGTGTTACAACATTTCCTCGAAGAAATGGGAATTAAACACCAATTCACTGCCCCCTACACGCCACAATAAAATCCCACGGAACGCGCAAATCGGACGGTGAAAACGATGATCGCCCAGTTCACTAAGAACAACCAAAGACGTTTGGATGAGGCGTTACCCGAGCTAACACTGGCAGTCAACACCAGCGTCTCGAGCACCACAGGGTACAGCGCTGCTTTTATCACACAAGCTCGGGAGCCGAGGCTGCCGAAGGCTTTGTTCGACGAGGTGGCAATCGGCACAGGACAAGCGACCCAAAGGCCTCACAGGACCAAGCAAGGCACTACAACCTGCGCCGCAGGCAATGGAGCCCCAAAGTCGGAGATAAGGTGTGGCTGAAGTTACACCACTTATCGAATGCAGCAGAGGGGTTCGCGGTCAAGCTAGCACCAAGATACGGAGGCCCGTACCAAATCGTGGACTTCACATCACCGGTGATCTGCAAGCTCAGGAGCTCTGAAGATAAACGGATAAGGACGGCGCATGTGAGCGACCTGAAGCCACACAGCAAGGAGACGGGTGAGTCCCCAGAACCTCAAAAAAAAAAAAAAAAAAAATAAGAACAAGATAATATCAATAAAAAAGATCATAATAAAATAAAATTAAGCATAATAAATGTTCAGAGAGAACAAGCTACTCCAATTGCCACTGCGCAACACATAGTGCAGAATGAGAAGTACCATGACCTACCTCTACGTCCACTAGGGAAAAATGCAGCGGCCGTCAAAAACATAACAACTCGTCGCCTAAGCGAAAACGGACACCATCAGCACTTGCACTATGGATAGAGCAAATGCCTGAAGCACCGAGAAACGGTTACCCAACAACAACATTTTCACACGGGTGTCAAGACCAGCACAGGAACGCGAGCACTCATAGCCACCCAAAAGGGTATATAATGATGCCGCCAGGTGGGCCTAACATCAATTAAAACCAAAAGCCAAGATGAGCAACACCACGAATAACCACAAGGCGACCATCAGTGGACGCGACAGAGCAAGCCCAAATCCTGGTGCGAAGCCTATGGGAACCGGACGGCGAGGAACTGGCAGAGTGTGCGTGGTGCGCATACGACGCTTAGTGTGCACAGCGCACACACCCCGACGACAATCGCCAAAAGCACAACGGAAGGCAAGGGCATCTCCAAGTCCGAACCGGCCGATCGCAAGGGTGGAGCCAATACAGCGCCACCCCTTCCCGGAACTAAACGAAGACACAGTACGTGTCGAGGGACCGCGACATATCTACGCGCCGGTACCAGACAACGAAGCGTCCTCATCCGACACGGAGGACGACGGCCAGATCTACTCACCAGTAGATGACGTAGAGAGCGAAGAAAGCGACGAGGGAAGCTCGACGAGCGAGGACGGGTCAGAAAGCAGCTTCCCATTTATGTCCGACGATGAGGACACCACACCCTGGGTGCCCAGCACAAATTCCATTGATGACATCATGGTCATCTCATCGGACGAGGGAGGTTCATTTATGTCCGACGATGAGGACACCACACCCTGGGTGCCCAGCACAAATTCCATTGATGACATCATGGCCATCTCATCGGACGAGGGAGGTTCATTTATGTCCGATGATGAGGACACCACACCCTGGGTGCCCAGCACAAATTCCATTGATGACATCATGGTCATCTCGTAGGACGATGAAGACACGATGCCCTACACGCCCTAAGTACGAGATGACGAGGTCATCCAGATATCGTCCGACGAGGAGGAGTGCCCCCAACCATCAGAACAACCGCAGCCTAACCCAGGAATACCCTCGGTTACTTAGGAGTTCAAACGGGTTTTCATCGGGGGAGAATGGATACACACTTACACTATCGTACACAAGTGGAAGGGGAATACACGACCGGAACCAAACACCTGGGAATAACTGGACCTCAGATTGGAAAAAATTTTCTAACAAAACATAAACTACAAAAAAAAAACACAAAAACCAATGTCAAACAATTTAATATTAACAATAAACACGATAATTAATTACTCGCTCAAACAAAATTTATAGCTGAGAAGTGGAAGGCTTCCACTTACCGAAGAAAGGGGGGAGTGTGAGGAGCCATATAGCTTTGACATAAGCTATATGCGCCCCTCGCAACAATTGGCACATATGCTATGGGCAACCCTCCCAACGATTGCAGCAGACGACATTGGATCTTGCGCCACGTCAGCAGATTTCGTCAACGGCGAAAACACCTGCAAGCAGCAAGCAGCACATTATACCAGGAGCCCACCGTGGGAAGGCAACCTCGAACTGCAACGTGAACGCGGTGAACGCGGCTCTGATTTCACCCAAGAGCACACGTGCCTACTTCAGCGTATGGATGGAAAATGGACACCACCACTTGGCGCTATTGAGAGAGCAAGTGCGCCATCATCGCATTCCATATCGGACAGCGTGAGAACGAAGTGGGCCGCGGCCGAGAAACAGGTGGTCGCCGAGTTTTAGCCTAGCTAAAACTAACCGAACTGAAAGGTTCGTTACAGTTGGATGTACTTATCTGGATGTTGATTGGAAAAATCCACCGATGCGAGCTGGGGCGAGCGGAGACAAGTGCTTCTTTGTATCCGGCTCGAAGGACCATGAAAATGTGGGGGGCGTGTTTTTCCTTTGTCTTCTGACTTCCTTCAATAAAGTGCAGCTTGGGTTGGTTTTAATCACTTTTGTGTATTTTATTTCACTACGAAAATATTTTCTTAACTTCTTGCGTTGGTTGTATTACACGAATTACTTTTAATGTTAATATTGACATTTATGTTATTGATAACAGCGCTGAGTGCGCTGTGTGGGGGTTTGCTAACAGCACTGAGTACGCTGAGAGCGGATTGCAATGCAAAGAGAGAGGATGTGGATCGTTAAGCCAAAATGACACCAGCTGATAAAGCCTGGCTTAACATATCCCACCTAAACAGTGTTTGTACGTGTTGTTGTTTCAAAGGTTTAAAGTTTTGTCTATTTTCGTAGATATTCATACAGCTCCAAAGCTTGGTGTTGTTTCTTTTTCATCTCTTGTTTTGTAATTTTCTCTGCGCTTTAACGTCGACCAGTGGATCGTAACAGGACGATACAGAAGCAAGGAGCTTCGAAGGAGCGAAGTCAGTCAGAGAAGGTCTGATCGCCACCTAGCTGGTACATGGAACGCCGGATATCAAAGGGATATCCATATGGCAGTTAAAATCGTACCGTAGTAATAAGTGAAGCCGAATAAAACCGTTAGTTAATATATAACGGATACGTGTTAATAAATATCGCAGCGCAATTAAATATAAATTTGTTGCTCGAACACATAGCTCGGCTGAGTTTTAGCCCAGCTAAAACTAAACGAACTGAAAGGTTCGTTACAACTGGCGCCCAACTTTGGTGGTTGCGATAATTAATACACATTATATATATTAACAAAACAAAAATGGTTCGTGCCTGGGTACACCCTCAAGAAGGAGGAAGTCTTGAGATATGGAGAAGAATTCCAAGTAGATCTCAGTGGAACAATGGATGCGATGCGTCGACAATTCAGAGAGTGGGTGGACACTCACGAATCCAGACTACTTTTCATCACTTTGAGGACGCTGCACTTGATAGGAATTTGGTCATTCTGCAAGCGGCTTCCGCATATCATTTTCCCAAATTTGCCTGAGGTGCAGTTGTTTTCGTCGTTGACGAAATATGCTGACGCGTTCGTTGCTCCTCACAATGCATGTGTTTAATGTCATTTACATGTTATTTCGACCACTACTCTAAAGTTCAGATATTCTTAGCCAGTTCGCTCGCCGCAAGCATAGCTCAACTGATGCAGCTCAGAGTGCGCTTAAAAAGCTCTCGGTCTCAAAATTGCACTTGCGCTTGCGCTCTGATGCATTTTGTTCGGTGCAGCTAGAGCAGCTCAGATGTGCGTTTAGAAGCTTTTTTTTTTTTATGTAGCATTTAAATTTAGTATTGATCAATCTAGTGAAAGGTAAAAGGAATATGGTTTTGAAGATTGTATACATAATAACAGGGAATTTAAATTAATAACATAAACAAATAATTGGTTTTAACATATTAAGAGAGAACATTGCAGTCGGGCGTAACCAACTGCGGAATAGTTTAATACCATACGTAATACTATACTATAACGGGTAGCAAGGGACAGGGTGGCTGTAGCCCAGAAATACTGTCAAAATGACTTTCAAATTGCGGTAGAGATAGGGTAGTTTCCTGTAACTGTAGCTATTAAATTATGTGAGATATAGGATATTGAACATTTTTATGGCGGGAGGAGGGGCCCTAACAATCTAAGTTTGGCAACTGCAGATTTTGAAATTCGGGGATTTTTGAATCGGATTACTATATATCTTTAACTTTTCTATTAGGAAAAAACCGTCAGTCTCCGTCGGCTTATAATTTCTTTTATTATTTTACCTGCATGTTTTTAAATGTCGGCATCCACATCTTCTGCTGCAATTCAGTACGATAGGCATGCGTAAAACATCCCACATAGGATATAAAACATGATGTAATAAGTATATCTCCAGGTAGTTGTCTAATTCCCAACATAATACTGTAAAATAAAAGTGTTTCAAAATTCGAGTTATTACATAATTATATAAATTACCTTTTCACCGACTCTGTCCATCGAACCTTCTCTGTTGCTAGTCCTCCAATTAATCTATTGGCAATATCGATTGTAAAAGCTGTTTTGTCGGCTTCATCCTGACACTTTTGCTTTTTTGCCATTGCGTCATCGAATTTTATTCGTAGAATGTTCAATTCTTGCTCAAGCTCATTGAGTCGCTGATTTAAGGCAGTTAACTTTTCTCTTGCATCACTTAATTCCTTTTCGGCTTCGACAAGAGCTCGTTCCTTCGGTTCGACCACAAGATATACATCATAGAAACGGTTTATATTGATAACCCATGAGCACAGACCAGCAGCTGCTGATGATTTTGATATTATTTTTTCGGGATTAAATTGATGATCTTGAATGTAGGGCTGTAATGCTTTTACAACTTCAGGATGAATATGCTTTTTATCGTATTTGATTAAGTTTTCAAGGAATTTATCCACATTACCCATCATCACACGGGACGATTTCCAACTGCGATCTTTGGGTATTTTACCATTAACAGAAAACAATACTAATACAGCAGCACAGACACTAACCACAGCATCTGGCGGTGATCCAAATGATTTAAGTTCAGTCAAGTTATTTTTATTTAGCGTATTGAGTGCTTCCTGGGCAGCTAGAAGAGCAGGTTGGGCTTTTCGAAAATCTTCCTCACATAGTTTGGCTTTTGCGCCAACATCTTCCTCAATCTGACGAACATTCTTTTCTTCCCTAGTGGCGTAAGCCCGTTCTACTGAAACCTTTTCATTCTCGGTTCCCACAACGACAATTAGATTGTCCGCCTCCTGATTTTTAGCTTTAAGCTCAACTTCCTGCACTTTAAGTATATCCTGTAATCCATCTACTTCTTTTGTGCAACTAGCCAATTTAATCAAACCATTTTCTAATCGAGAACGGCGGTCCAAATTGGCATTAACTTTTTCATGCAAAAGTTTAGAATAAAGAGAAATAAGCTCCAAAAAAGATTTTGGAGTGGTGTAGTTAAAGCGTTTTGCATTGGCTAGATAGAGTTCAGAGATATCATTTACAGTCTTATGGACATATGCCATGAACCTTGAAACCGAGGGCGCCAACTCAATTGGCAGTACTGTTATCTCAGAAAGGAAACGCATCGACACTGACTCAAGTGCCTGTTGCGGCCACTCGTGAAACCAATCTATGGTAGTACAATTAACAATGGCAGGAAATTTTCTTGAACGTACTCGAAGGGTCGCGCCAACAGGTGAGAAGCAGAGAACTATCTTCAAGAGACTGCGTACTTTCTCAATAAAATATTTCCAACAGTTTTCACGACTGTCAATAATGCCAAGCAGCTTGACTTCGTAACGCACAGCCCCAATAACGTTTTCCATTTCGTCGTCGGGAAAAAGTTCATGAATTTCACCCGATGACAGCAGATCATTAACTAGAACCAGAAACTGTTCACGAGCCACCTCTGAATCAGCCATAAGAAAGCAACATGCTGTGCTTTTGACTCCAGCCTTTAAGTACAAAGAGGCAATATTGGATTTTAGGTCATTTACGCTATAATCTTTTGTTAGCTGAATTTGAAATACATCCAAGGAAGAGATAAAAGATGCTAGGCGCGTGAGCGATTGCTTTCCCGAACCCCCAACGCCAATGAGTAACGCATATCCTCTGGATGATTCTAAAATTCGACTGATCCGGCAAACGTGAGACATGGCGTCGTCGAAGAGCACCAAATTCATGGCACCTACATAGTCATTGTATCGCATTTGTGCTTCTTCCAATAAGTCTTTTAGTCTGTCCCAATTAGGTATAGGCATATATTTAATGTCTGAAAGTCCTTTCGCAAAGTGACAATAAATATGTGGTTTGGCAAAAATAATATCCTCACTGACGCCTTCAATGCCCTTGCGCACTACTTCAACAACTATCTTCTTAAAGTTTCCGATGTCAGTCTGGTCCACAAGCTTATCGCTATATACCCGGAAACATTCATGCACCCAAATGCGTATCATTTGATTAAAAGTGGTACATGTCTCATTATTGGCATATAGCACGCCCTAAATTTAAATTTTATTTAATTATATTACCCAGAAATAAATATTATCTTAAGCACGCCGAAGATTACATAACCCGAGCTATTGTTTTGCCCATGTACGTTTTAAACAAATTTGATTCGAAGTGGTAAAATGTGATTTTATGGGCATCTCCATGCATCAGAACTTATGCTATTTTGTGTAATGTAAGTTTCGTGTGGATCATCAAAAAGTTCTTCATACAAGAACCGAATGTTTCAATGTCAAAAGCTATAAGTTATATGATATTATTATTGAAGCAGAAAGACGGACACTGCATTAAAAACTTCACAATAAAACTTTAATAAGCATAAACAATATTTTTAACTTACCGTGAAAATGTTGGCTAGGTCTCGTAGATTAAAATTATAATGGAATTTCAGTGCTGTGGGAAGAAATGAACCCACCACCTTCAGATGTAGAGCCATTGCTGTATTGACAAGAGCCGTACATTCTTTAATGATTGTCTTATCAAACTTGTGTTGCGGATTTTCCAAGTGCTGAGAGAGTATTGAGCTAAGAATATGGAATAGTGCTTCCTGACTTGGTTGGCTGTGAAATAATGATAATGAATATTATTAAATTGTGAAGATGTAGTTAAAAATCGGCTTACTTTACTGCAAAGGAGCAAAAGTGTCTTTGCAATCTAGGATTTATAGTAAAAGATCCCGCTGATGGATTCATGCACGCCACAAAATTACATTTATGAATATCTTTTAAAGTCATTTTAATTCGATCATACCAGTGGTGATAATCCATGAACTGCCTAATAAGAGTATGTGGCTGCACTGTAAAGTACTTGTCAACCTCGGGCATATTTATATCATCTACAAAATAAATCATTTTCTTACTTCCTATGGGACCATAATTGCGACCAGCTTTTTTTTCGAGAGGCTTTTCTAATATACGTTGTAACATTTCGGATGTCGTATAGAAATTGAATGGCACATTGGTTACTGCGAATTTTTCTGTTGGTAATGTGCTTAGTTTAGCATTCATTAATATTGTTTTGCCCGATCCAGAAGGCCCAATCAGCATAAAAGGATGATCTTTTTCAATCAAAGTATCCATGAAAAATCGTAAGCGGGTTGTCTCCGCCGAATTTACCAAATTGGATTGCAGTGGAAGATCAGTATCCAACTCAAAACTCGGCACAAGGTTTGTCCATGGTAAGAATTTTTTGTTCTCATTGTGAATATAGAAAGAAAATACATTTCCTGACGATGGAAACTTAACAGCTCTAAACTCATTTTGAAACCACTTACTGAATTCATTTCGCCAATCAATGATTTGATCTTGATAAAGCGAAGATCCAAATCCCCAAATAGCACTAAAAACAAAATAAATTTCATACCACTCTTTAGGGCAGTCATGCGGCACATTTTGTGGTGTCAACATACTGTCCAATAAGAAGCAAGTCATTTGTAGCCGCGCAATATCGGAAATAGGAGTGATACTTTTAAGACGTCCGCGGAACAATTCAAGTAATGGCGGCACGTATTTATCAAACAAAACATTAAGCGAAGATACTTCACTAGAATTTGCACGTGTTCCCAACCAAGACTGTATGAACGGTGTCCATCCTAAGTCCTGCGGGTTTACATACAGAATGCCAGCCCGTGACACTGTAGCTGGGGTTGCGGTTCGAAGCGATGCAATTTCAAAAAGCAAACGCATTTCTTTACTCAGCGCAATTCGCTCATTGCTAGCCAAGGTTAGGACTTTGTTATCATCCATAACCGTGTTTAAGCTTTCAATCCACATAGGATCAATATCTCCATCAAGAACAATCCACTTTGGACCTGATCCACCCAAATTAGCTTGATCGCGCATTAGTATGGAGAATAAACCGTCTTTCCATTCCCGGGTTGCTGGATTAACGATTCCAAACAACTCATCGTTCGTCACCGCCTTAGGATTAAGATCGTTGTAATGTGGCTTGCGCCTTTGATTAAAATATGTCTTGTTAAGCGTTTTCCACACCTCAGACTTTCCAGTTCCTGCAAATCCTATTATAAACACAGAGTGACGAACTGCAAACAGCTCTTCCAATTGGACTATTTTTAAAATGAAGCCGTCCTCTGGCTGAAGTTTTAAATCAACGGCTGAACTTTTAATAATCGACTCAAATTCAAAATTACGCTTTCTTGGAACATCTAAGGCAGGAAACAAGTCTCCGATAAGACCCATGAACACAGGAAGGTCATCGGTTACAATCTTAGGAATGTTAAAATCACGAAGCGCCCTCATAAGAACTTGGTCTTCCGGTCGAATACGATCGTCACGCTGAAAATAATGAAACACTATTTAATATATATATTAATTAACAATTTCGGAGCATCGAAACTAGTGTCACTAAGTAAACTTTTGGTGACATACGTCAAAAGGATAAGTTACTTGACAAAGCACTTTCAAACATAAATTGTTTAATTGCTTTTTAAAATTAGATATAAAGTCAGTTGTATTTGTATATTTGAATATATTGATTCAACATCCGTCTAGCTACCTACCTGTTTTAGTGAACTTTTTTTCGATATCGTTATTTAGATCGCGCCCGAGTCAGAAGGGAGCTAAGGAATTCAATAAAATGGATAAAGGTAGAGAGTCAGCAAATTTTGCAGTTTTTTGCACAAGTCTCCCATTTGACATAAATATATATATGCCCAGTGGGTCACACTTCAAATCGAGCATTGTCAAAGAAAAAAAGTAATTGCCTGGCATAAGCTAATTATTCATTATTTTTCCTACCTAGCAGGTGGGGAAACCTTAGAGTATTGGGGTCATATATTAATTTTGGTGGTTAATATATGTACAGTGGCGGACACCTTATTGTAAGCAGTGGCAAAGAAAAAAAGTAATTGGCTGCCATAAGCTAACCATTCATTATTTTTCAGAAATTCCAAAAACCGATGGTAGGTACATATATTACTCACCAAAATTATTATATGTCCCCAATACACTGGGGTTTCCCCACCCGCAAGGTAGAGTTATGTAAAAAAGTACCCTATTTTGAGGGGACAACTTATTTTGAGCAGGTACATTGTGGACACCTGGGTGCCATAAAACCCGGATTTTTTACCTAAAGTTGAGTATTTTTGGTATAAATACATCAATACTTCGTAGTCAGTTTAGTTTTATCCTGCATCTCGGGTGCAATAAGCCAATATGGACTATGGACAATCAGACTACCATTGCACAACGGAAACTCATCCTGGAATACTTCAATAACGGATATTCAATCCAATAGCTGAAATAGTCAGTCTGAGCAACTTAACTGTGTATAACATCATTCGGCGCTTCGTCGACGCAAATCGGATTAAGGGCAAGGGCAGAAAGGCACCAAATTGGATTTTCACCGAAGAGGAGGAGCGAAGGATCATCAGGAAAATAAGGGGAAATCCCAAGCTATCGGCTCCAAAAGTAGCTCAACATGTGCAGGATGAAATGGGGAAAAAGTGCTGTGTGGAAACTGTGTGCAAGTTTCTGCGCAAACATGACTTTAATGCCCGAGTACCACGGAAGAATATTATTATAAGCGTGAAAAATATAGGGACTTGGATGAAGTTCACCAAAACCCACTTGGACAAGGATTTTGAGTTCTGGAACACAGTCATATTTGCATATGACTCCAAATTCACCATTTTTGACTCGGACGGACGGAATTGTGTGTGGCGACAGTCCAATACTGACCTGAATCCCAAACACGTAAAAACAACAGTCAAGCATGGTGGAGGAAGTTACATGGCATGGGTATGTATCTCGTCAGCCGGATTCGGGAATTTTGTGATTTTTGAAACAACAATGGACAAGAATGTGTACTTCAACATACTAAAAGAAAATTTAGTCCAAACTGCCGAGAAGCTTGGAATCCGAGCTACTTTCCGGTTCAACCAGGACAACGATCCCAGGCATAAGGCCAAGATAGTACAGTCCTGGGTCATAAGGAACTGCCTCCACATGATAATTCCACCGGCCCAGTCTCCAGATTTAAATGTCATTGAGAATTTGTGGGCTGTGCTGGAAAATAACATCCGTAAGCACAGCATATCCAGCAAAGAAGACATCAAAACTGCTCTGCGGGATGAGTGGAGCAGAATCAGCCCAGAAGCTACCAGGAAGCTGGTATCTTCCATGAATAATAGGTTAAGGGAAGTGGTTAAGGCTAAAGGATATCATACTAAGTATTAACATCCTTATTTAAGTTTTTATAATGCAAATATATTATTTTATTTATACTGTTCCAAATAAATTGTCCCCTCAAAATAGGGTACTTTTTTACATAACTCTACCTAGCGGGTGGGGAAACCCCAGTGTATTGGGGTCATATATCAATTTTGGTGGGTAATATATGTACCTACCATCGGTCTTTGGAATTTCTGAAAAATAATGAATGGTTAGCTTATGGCAGCCAATTACTTTTTTTCTTTGACACTGCTTACAATAAGGTGTCCGCCACTGTACCTACCATCGGTCTTTGGAATTTTTGAAGAATAATAAATAATTAGCTTATGGCAGGTAATTACTTTTTTTCTTTGACAATGCTCGATTTGAAGTATGAGCCACTGTATATCTTTGTAAAAGGAAAGGACTATGCACTTCTTTGAGATGCTTAAATATGTTTTTGGAGAGAGTACGACAAGAGATCTTTTCGTACTGATTTATTAAGTAAAAATGCATGGTTTATATACAACATTCTTAGACAGTATTGTTTGCTTAGGACTAGTTATTCTATTTACATTAGTTGACCTACACAATCAATAGTTATCTACATGCTTATAGATACCATGTATTAATGTTATCTTATTTATGGAGCTGCGTCTGGTACCATCTGCTTACTGCAGGCCACCCGACAGATGGTGCGAAAACCCATTTCTAATCGCAGCCAATGGTTCGGGTGCATATTTATTTCTCGTGTCTCTGCGCTTTCTAAAGCGTACGATTTTCTGCTCTTGAAGAAATCGTACATCCTCCCGGCCGTTGAATATAAATTCAACCATCATTTAATCTAATGGTGAATGGTTGATTTCCAGCAGGGTGTTCACATCTAGGCGTCGTTGATGGTTCGGCTTGCTGAGGTCATCCATTTGTTATGCGCCGTTTTTTAACACAGTAAATTGACAGAATTATCATCATAAATGATAATCCGAATTACATTGCAATATGCTGATGCTCGATTGTTTGTATATTGTGTGGTAGATGAAGACGTTTGTTTGGTATAAGGTTCGTGGAGCTCATTGTAGCACAAGATTCCTATGTATTTTGTTGTTGTATCCGGTCGTTGGGTGGTCGGTTTGTTGTCCTCCATGTTTCCAAATAGGGCATATGAAGTCAACAATGATGTTTCCATAACGCTTTGACAGGTTACGGTTATTAATGAGTTGCGTATGGCACGTCCCGCCTTTGCTGTCAGTAGCCCAGTATTATATAACTGGATATCTGATGTTCCATTGGTGCAGAGTGCAGAGAATTTGAATGGAGTCTTTGTTGAAAATATCCAACGGTTCATCCCATACATTAGTCAATTCCACAAATTTATCCAGATAATTGTTGATGGCAATAAAAGCTGTTCCAATTTTGAACACTTGAAATTCATGTTGGCCCTGTAGCTGGTGTAGGTACCAGATTGTATACGTCCAGTGTTGAGGTTGATACCAAGGGCAACGTTATTCTTATTATAACGTGATTTTTTTTGTATGCCATGTTTTCTGAGGTAGCTGGAAGCATTTGATCTGGTTTTAAATGATCTCTTATCTTTTCAAATTGATCCTTTAGCTGCCGAGGTGACACTAAAAGAGGGCTTATGGTATTGTGGCGTACATCAGAATATTAATGATCTCGCTTTGCATGCGTTGAAGATTGGAAGCTATTGCCGTTAGCTGTGACGTCAGCGTAATGTACCACTGAAGCGTATGGAAATGAGACTCATCTTTCATCACATTATTAATTTGATCTTCCAAATAGCTTAATCGATTTGAGTAAGTAATTTCATTTCGTTTCAAAACATTAATAGTGTAGTCAATAAGTGATGTTTGGTTTTGTAATAACTCCAGCAGATGGTTTTCATTTCCTTTCATATCCTTTGCATATGTAGAGTCCAACACTCCGAATATGTTTTCCATAAATACTTCTTTTGTGTCGGAAGTGTTGATACATTCCTTTGCATGCAGGTATTTCAATGATTTTGAACACATTTGGCCAATCTTAGTAGTGCCTCTTGAAAATGTATCTACGTCTGTCCAATAAGGTTTTAAGTCCAAGTAGGCCACTATCGTCCAGTCAGATACTGCTAATTGTGTTGTTCCATTTTTTTCAAAGGTTTTGATCCGAATTGAGTTTTGTGCTTGTGGGCGGGTTCCTCTTCATTAAATAAACTAGCTATTTGCTGAATCTCCCTCTTAAAGATTCCTTTGGAGATTTTCACATCGACAACCCTCACGAAATGGTCCTTTCCATGATAAACTCGAACGATTCTATCCACGGGCCATTGTAAGACTGGAGTGTTGTCTTCTTTTAGTAGAACCGGAGCTCCTTCTTTGATGTTAGCTGACGATTTTCTCCACTTTTGACGTTGCTGCAGTTGTTAAAAGTATTAATGAGACCACGGTGTCCAGAACGAGTGTTTTAACTTAGACACTGCTTGCCATCGTTGTCCTAGTGGTTTGGGTTGCTGGGTTGGTTCACCGTCGGCTTGCGCGGTTAGTGGTTCTCCAATAAGAAAATGTTCTGGTGTTAATGCAGTGATATCATTTGGATCATCTGATACATGCGTTAAAGGATGGGAATTGAGTATCGCTTCTATCTCAACTATGACGGTTTCCAACTCTTCTGATGTTAAATTAGCCCACTCCTGATCCAAGAAAGGTGCTAAAGATTTAATGGCACATTCTCTTCGCGGCCCATTAAATTTTTTTATTTTTGTTTAATATCGTCTGTTTAGGTTCATATAACTCTACACTCATTTAAATAATAAGCCATTTGTACGTACGCTGCAGATAGCGCAGACATACAGCAAATAAATAAGTATCAGCAAATAATATTGCGATCAATGCACTCGACGGAAATACAGCAGCGGTCACCTGACACTGAGCTCGCTGCGTTCGACGGAATAAGATCGAGAAATATTTCGATCGCTGCACTCGATGCACTCGCCGTACAAAACTGCCGCATGATGTATTTCTATATTTAAGAATTGTGTATAAATAAAGGCCTGCTCGTCAGAGCAAACAGTTCGAAACTAATCATCGACTCCGCGCGTTTGATTTCTTCCATCGCCCTTACTATGTGCAACGTAGTCCAACTAGTTACAAGTGCTAGTTCCGACGCCCTTTAGTAGTCAGTTTATGTGCTGCATACTTCCTTTAAATATACACAAACATTTTGGCGACCCCGACGTTGGAATCCAAAGTTGTCAACTAGGCGACAAAATGATAATCAACCTCCAAAAATCCATATTTGAAGTTGTCAACAAGGCGACAATCAAAAGATACCTTCAATCTCCTAACTATATCTGTGTTAGTGAGACCATCTGATGTTGTCAACTGGCTACATATCAACCATCGATGAGTTACTTTATGTCCAGCAAGGTATTAGCAACGAGATTGTACGGCTGATTCTCTCAAAAAGAAATGGTATACTGTCCAAGAAAATGAAGAAATAAGTTCTGAAGTGCTTAGAAGTAATCGAAAACGACGCTGACACCATACATCAAGCAGCAAGCAAGAAGCTTGAGATTGGAGATGGACAGGGTCAGCAATCAACCTTAGAACCCAAGGTGATTGCGTTGTGCCGGCGACAAAGGGCAATGATCGCATCACTACACCGCACATTGTACCAAAGCACTCCAATTGAGCACGCATCATTAGAGCTCATAAGAAATCTATGGGCACAATTTCAAGAAGTTCATTTTCGGCTGAAAGAAGATAACTACCTTCACGCATGAAACATCTTGGTTGACGCATACGACAATCCAAGAGACATAGCATCAACGGTATTTAACCGGGACTCAAGGGACTCGGATTAGACATCTCAACGTGGGACCCAATTTGAATAGCGGTCATACGAAATAAGCTGGACAGCGCAAATAAAACGCTGTACGAGCAATCATTAAGCAACTCGAAGCAAATACAAAAACTGGACACCGTGCTCCAGTTTCTTCAACAAAGAGTTCGTGTTTTAGCTAGCGGAAGCAAAACACACAGCAATGCAAAAAAAGAAAGGAATGATTGTCTCTATTTCGGTTCGACGATTTCCGCGCAAAGATTGAATTGGATTCAACGACAAAGACTATGCGTCAACTGCCTCAAAGGAGATCACATGGCAAAGGTT
Source organism: Drosophila imparisetae (assembly GCA_035042265.1). Taxonomy (NCBI): domain Eukaryota; kingdom Metazoa; phylum Arthropoda; class Insecta; order Diptera; family Drosophilidae; genus Drosophila; species Drosophila imparisetae. Next base: position 8,376 of record JAWNLP010000379.1, on the reverse strand, counting down.
TGCCCAAGTCGTTTTAAATTCTTCAAGTGCCAAAAAAATACACAACAAAATCCAATTGTAGCATCAACAAGTAGGAAAAATTTAAATCTACTTGCAACTGCAAAGGTAATAGTCCAAGGAAATAATGGACAACAAGCTACTTTCAAGGCTTTGCTGGATTCTGGATCTCAGATTAACGTAACATCAGAACGAGTCGCTTCTTTATTATCTTAAAAATCCATACTACGAATTGAAGTCATCGGTGGACAACAAAAGACAAGCAGAGCTCGTGTAAATCTGTTGGTAAAGTCATTACACACCGACTTTACAATGTGTATTGAAACATTTATTCTACCGCACATAATTACGGATCAGACAGCCCAAAGCATAAATGATAAAGATTGGAACATGCCAGCAACTCTACCGTTGGCAGATCACCTATTTAACAAACTTGGCAAAATCGACATGCTTATCGGTGTGGATCACTATTATGCACTATTGCTCCCACAACAACACAAAATACCTTCTGGCTGGAAAAATAAAATAATCAAGGATGTCAGCAGCCATTTGTGCAGTAGCTACAGGAGAAGGAACGAATACCATTGTTTAGAATAGGCACTTTTTTGTGTTCACCTATGTTCGAACTGGTTCAGAGGGTTGTGACTTATTTGAATAAATGTAAAACACGATCGCTTTTTTTTTTTTGTTTTCTTTCATGTGTTGATTCAATTTTTATTGTTTTCGTTACTGCAAATTAAAATTAGCGTATGCGTTTGTATTTATATTATAAGCCTTTGTGTTCAAGTGGGTAGGAACGTGGTTCCAAATCATCCCTTGGGTGCGCTCCTGAATCTGAGATATCCTGTTGGATACAAAAATATTAAATTCAGATGGAGGTTGTCGAGTCCAAGAGAGTGCAACAGTTGAGTCAGACCAACAATAGAACCGACATGGGTGCTGTGCGCATTGAGCGATGTTAGAGACGAGCTCTGATAGTGGATGTGCAGCGGCTAGTTCCAGCTTAAGAATTGTAAGCGTTTTAGTGGTGAAACTCTTGATTTGGAGCATAGAAGATGAGAGGAGTAGGCACCCTGCGCTTCTGATCGCTCGTAAACACAGGTGCCGTATGCGGCTAGGCTTGCATCAATGAACGCATGAATTTCACATGATGAGTGTGGCTGTAGAACAAAGCGAGTGAATTTGAGCGTACCAGCTACGGCTATTTGGGACATGTGCTCAATCCAGGCAGAGTGTAGAGACTGAGGAAGGGCTTCGTCCCAATTGAGTTTGTCCTTCCACAGCGTCTGTAAGAATATTTTTAGCTTCGTGATTTTATGAGATATTAACCCGAGGGGGTCGTAAAATTTGGCGATTGTGGCTAATATTGTACGCTTGGTTACAATGTTGTCAGAGAGAGTAGACGACGGACTGAATAGAAGATAATCAGAATTAGTATCCCAAGCCAAGCCCAGGGCCTTCTTGACATCGGTTCCATCGTCGAACTTCACCATTTTTTCGCAGTCCGGTTCCAGATCGCCATCCAGAGCAGTTTCCTCATTTGAACACCATTTGCGAATAGGAAAGTGTCCTCTTCGAAGCAGCTCCTTGACCTGCTGACGAATTTCAACAACTTCTTCAATGGTGTCGCCTCCAGTAATTAAATCGTCAACGTAGAAATCCCTTCGAATGATTTTTGACGCAAGGGGAAGAGAGTTTTCTTCGTCGTAAGAAAGTTGTTGCATAGCTCGAATAGCTAAAAATGCCGCAGGCTTTGCTCCGTATGCAACGGTATTTAAGGTGTACACCTGGACTTCATCGCTCGCCTTGTCGCGCCATAGGGTGCATTGAAGGTAATGTCCTGGATGAGTCACGCGAACACAACGGTACATCTTAAAGATGTCTCTCCACAAGGCAACATTATAAAATCGAAATCGTAGTAATGTGGTGAATATCTTTGGTTGTATGGATGGTCCTGCAAGCAATAAATAGTTTAGAGAGAGTCCAGATGTGGTTTCTGCGGAACCATCAAAAACGACTCGCCACTTGGTCGTGGTACTATCAAGCTTCTGCACGCAATGATGAGGCAAAAAGTACTGTGGTTCAGCAGACTGTTTGGAGGCTAATGACATGTGTTTCAAATCAATGTATTCCTTCATGAATGCAACATACTGCGACTTTAAAGATGCATTTTCGGCCAGTTTCGATTCGAGTGCATTGAATCGACATAGGGCACGATTGTATGAATCCCCAAGCGCATCGAAGCGATCCTTGGCTGGGAGCCGAACTGTGTCAAGACGCGAATAATTGCGGAGAAATAATTGCTCACAAATAGTATCCTCCTCCGACGGCATGTTCGCAGCGCCGCTATAATTGTCGATTTCCCAGAACTGCTTGACTAAATCTAATAACGGTTCCGATTCCGAATGCTTGATCACTGCAGCTACAGATTCGTGTTTGGGAATAGCACAGCCTCCAGAAACTATCCAGCCTAATTTGGTCTTCTGAAGCGTGGGCAAATGATTTGCCAGACGAACTTGCCCAACGCAAAGCAAGTCGAAAAATATGCAAGCGCCAATTAGCATATCGATCCCTTGACCTATGTAAAAGAGCGGGGTCAGCGAGGTGGCAGTTGTTTGGTATTTTCCATCCGGTGGTATTTATGTCAAAGTGAGGCTGATAATCAGTTATCTTACGACTGCAGAAAATGATCCTTGATATGAGCCAGTAGCTGATTGCGCAACAATGTCAGCTGCTTTGTTGAGCGAGAGAGAGGATTCGCTTATGCCTGATACTAACATATTCGAGCGGCGTAGTTCCAACTGAAGCTGGTTGATGAGACGAGTGGTGACTAAGTTGAGCTGCGATGCTGAGTCCAGCAGAGCTCTGCAAGGTACGAAGGTGCCAGATCGATTTCTGACAAGTATGATGGCCGTTGCGAGCAGCACGTAATCGTTCTCGTGGTGTTTCAGGACTCTAGGTGGCGATGTGGATAGGGAAACAAGTGATGCACCTTGAGAACACGTTGTGTCGGGCATAATGCGGAAGAACTTGTGCCAATATGCAACAATGAGTGGTGCTTCTGTTGGCAATGTTTGCAGTGACCAGATTTGCATTGCTGTAGACCATGCCCTTTGCTAAGGCAGTTAAGGCAGAGATGCAGCCTTTTAGTTTCTCTATGGCGAATAGTGGGAGTTAAATTAAAGACACAATATTGAGTGTTGTTAACGATTTAACCTCCTGCTTGCCAGGTGTGTGCGTTACCATGGCAAATTCTAAATTTTCCATAATGCGGCATATTCTTTCCAAGAATATACACATGTCTGTCCATTTTGGCAGCCCTTTCAGGGGCAATGTTTCCTTCCACTTCTCCTGCGTGCCTTGATCCAATTTGGATGTGATCAGGTGAATCAGCAAACCATCTGCAATGTCGTCAGCAAAAAGGCACAGCGCGCAACGCGCGCTGATGTAAATTAATACTGTCACTCAATTTACGCAGACTGATCGCCGAGCACTTTTCCACACCTGAGAGCCTGAATATGGAACGTACGTGTGCCTGAAAATGCAACAATTTATTGTCAAAACGATTTATTAACAATTCCATGGCTTTGTCGTAATTATCTTCCGTTGGTTCGAAAGCGCGAATCGCTTCCAACGCTGGTCCTGCCAGGCATGATAGAAGATGCCGAAACTTCTCCACTTTAGTTAATTCCTCATTTTGGCCGACGACAGTGTTGTACATTGCGAAGAAATCGGGCCAGTCGATGTATGCACCGCCGAAACGGGGAAGTTCAAATTGCGGTAATCTTGAGCTACCATTTAGCTCGTTCGGGTTACTCCGGATTGCTGTAGAATGGAGAATCGAGGCCTTACGCAGATTGATGAGTTCATGAGTAAGCTTGGATGTCACCGAGCTCGAGCTTTCAAAAGAAAAATACATGATTAGCCAAGAAACCCAAAAAAAAAAAAAAAAAAATTGTTGAAAACGGAGGTAAAGCAAATTTTAGGAAAAACGAGAGTGCTTAAGTTCTTTGGACCTCAGACCGATTCTTTTTCGTTTCAAGCCCTTGAACGAGCAGGTTGTGCGCGGTCCAACCGAAATTAATATATATGAAGAAAAAAGGAAAATATAAAATAGTGCCAAGTGATTACTTATTAGTGCAAATAGGAGAAAACCCTACAACGGCTGTAAGTTAAAATAGTTAATTCATTTTGTTGCCAAACCTGTGGCCAAACAGAAAATTCTTTTTATATTTTTGGTAATAAAGCCTACGCTGCAGCAAGTGCGCCGTAACACGTGTCCACTATCATTACCTAGCCCAGAATTTATTAAAGGTAAATAGATTAATAGCCATTCAAAAAGAAGACGTCAGTTAAATAAATGTTTTTTTTTAGAATGGGCAGCTAATTTATAGCTAATTTAGAGCTAATTTGCAAATAATCCATATTGAATTAATTTGTACTTGGTTGGGTTGGACTAAATTAACTTAATTAATTCGGTCCTGGCTTTGAATGGGCAAATTTTAGCTGTATTAAGCAACGTGCTTAAGCCTCAGCAAGATCGCCGTTGCATCACTCTAATTGCTAATTGCGCAAGAGAGCTGCTCTTAGAAGAAAACACGGAGAGCGCATTTTTTTTTGCTTCCACGCAAATTTCACCACTAAGGTGGTCGAGCGACGGTGACGGCCATTAAAGCGTATATAAATCCAAGCCAAACCAACTGGGATGAGAATCTTAGTAAAATATGTTGCGCCTTAAGATCTAGTGTTCATTCAGCTATAAGTAGCAGCCCTTACCGTGTTGCGTTTGGTCAACAAATGATCACCAATGGGTCCACATATCAGAACCTGAGAAATTTGCAAAGGTTGGAAGACCGGTCCGTCACTTTTAATAGTCCTTTGACATTATACGAGAATCTGCTAAGAAAGAAATACAACAGCAGCATTTACGGAATGAAAGAACGTATAATCTACGTAGTCGTGAGGTATCTTATAGCGTTGGACAAGAAGTATATAGAAGAAACTTTCTACTGAGTAACTTTGCTAAAGGTTTTAGTGCAAAATTAGCACCAACCTTCGTGAAAGCTAGAATCAAAGCCAAAGTCGGTCATAGCTATTACGAATTAGAAGATGTACAAGGCCGCACTGTTGGGAAATATCACGCAAAGAATATTAAACAATGATAACTTCATTGGCATTAGCACTTGCTCTCCATGTTGATGTTGATGTTTGATGTTTTCAACACCAAAGTGTGATTTTGGTGGAAGGGTGTGTAATAAGTCGCTTGTCGAGTTCCTAAACATTTTTTTTGTTTCCGCCTAAAAAGGGGCAATGATTTGTGGTGTTTCACCTTTATCGCCATCTAGGAGCGAGAGGGTCGAGCTTTCAAAAGAAAAATACATAATAAGCCAAGAAACCCAAAAAAAGAAAAAAAAAAATTGTTGAAAACGGGGGTAAAGCAAATTTTAGGAAAAACGAGAGTGCTTAAGTTCTTTGGACCTCAGACCGATTCTTTTTCGCTTCAATCCCTTGAACGAGCAAGTTGTGTGCGGTCCAACCGAAATGAATATATATAAAGAAAAAAAGGAAGTGATTACTTATTAGTGCAAATAAGAGAAAACCCTACAACGGCCGTAAGTTAAAATAGTTAATTCATTTTGTTGCCAAACCAGTAGCCAAACCGAAAATTCTTTTTATATTTTTGGTAATACAGCCTACGCTGCAGCAAGTGGGCCGTAACACGTGTCCACTACCATTACCTAGCCCAGAATTTATTGAAGGTAAATAGATTAATAGCCATTTAAAAAGAAGACGTCAGTTAAATAAATTTTTTTTTGAGAATGGGCAGCTAATTTATAGCTAATTTAGAGCTAATTTATAGCTAACATACAACTAATTTGCAAATAATCCATACTGAATTAATTTGTACTTGGTTGGGTTGGACTAAATTAACTTAATTAATTGGGTCCAAGAATTGCAAGCCAGACATAAGTGGAAGGCCGTCAACTACAAAATCAAGGAAGGCTTGATTGTTCTAGTCAAGGAAGACAACATACCTGTGCTGAGTTGGCCAATAGGACGCGTTGGACACACATATCCAGGCCAGGATGATCACGTTCGTGTGGTTGACGTTAAAACTGCCTCAGGCATCTACAAGCGGCCCATAACCAGGCTTGCGCCGTTATCACGGAAACCGAGGACACAGATGAAAATGATGTTCAACGAAAACGGTTAGTGTCGCCAACCATAACCTCGTCTTTGCTAATCCTGCTCTTTATGTTATCCTTGGTAATGACAGACTCAGTATCTGTGACACAGTTCGACACGAAGCCTGGAATCTATTATGAAAAAATTGGAACAACGAAGAGAGTAGTATCCGGCTGGACCATGGTAATATTCTATGAATTGGAACCATACTGGCGCGATATGAAAACATTTAATTCAGGCATAAACGAATTCAAATAATTATGCCCAGTATTAAATAATAATCACATATGTCCATAAGCAGCACTTTCGTACTTTCAGCACTTTCGTCACTTGTATGATGAATTACAAATGACAAATTCACTTATGCAACGTACACGAAAACGCCGGTCCCCATTTGGGCAACATTGCAAACAGTCCGAATAGACTGTATTAGACTCGGACTACACTAATAAAATGACCCAGGTGACATTACTGAAGAATCAAACCTCACTACTTGATTCAACCATTAACATTGTCAAGAATACAAGATGTGCATCTGACAATCGACTAGACTACTTGAACAGCAAGTTTCTATCATTGGCCAAACCAGAGGAAAATACACTGGTGCACGTCTCACGGAGACTTATCTGGCGTTAACAACTCAATTAACACTGTTAGCAGCCTGCCTTCAACGCATGCAATCAGAAATGGTGGACGTACTTACTGGAATTCGCACCATACAATAAGCCGAATAGTAATTTCACCCGATCAATTGAAGGAACAATTGGATCAAATACGGGATCATTTGCCGCCAGATCAAATGCCACCAGTGACATCATCTAACGTTATGCACCTGTACAGAATTATGCGAGCAGAAGGCACAGTCTTGTAATATTCAGAATAAAATAAATAAATATTGTGCCGATTCCGATGTGGCGACCGTTTGAGCTGAAGACACCTATTATAGCTGTAAACAATAACAGGGATCAATTCATGGGACTCACAAAAGATGATCTGCAAAGCTGCCGAACATTACCGAAGGAAGAATACATATGCTTTGACCATCAAGCTATGTTTAATGTCAACAATCGGTGTGAGTTTAAACTTTTTAACAATAAAACGCAAACAACGTGTCAAGTAACTCATAGAACAACCAAAATATTATGGTCAAAAAGACACCATCCTAATTATTGGATATTTGCAACGCATTCTGTAATGGAACCACAAGCCGTATGCAACGGAACCCCGTCTACTATACAACTGAAGGACACCAGACTACCATCGCTGTCATCAGGTTGTACTGCTTGCAACTCAGAAATTAGCATCAGTACTTTCAACATCATCATAAGTCAAGTAGGAAAAGGCTATGCTCATTTTGGCAACATAATCGAGCCAAACCCCATTCATGGACCATTAGCGAAACTCAACATATCAGAGAACAAGGTACAAGGAGATACGGATCTGGATGATCTGCAGCTAAAATTAAACACACTCAACAAACAAGAGCTGACCGAAGTTCAGTACAACATCATCATACCGCCGCATATGCCGCTATACACTTGCCTATACACTACGGACGCAATGCTTTTAGGTTTATATATTTATGTGTGCTATATGCGCCCCTCACAGTAACTACACATCAGACCGAAGTCCGGCTCTGATTGCAGTTGCGGCGAGTTCGCTATCTTTCGTCCTCTCCCTTTCGTACGCAGGTTGTCAGCCATATGAGGCGAGCGCGTGATTTCTGGTACAGTCCCGACAAAAGGCCGCGACCCGGCCTATAAAAGGAGCGCCGCAACACACAGCGTGAGTTCAGTTCCAGTTCGGTTGAATGAGATAACACACGAGAAGGGGAAACGCTGCCCAGTAATTCGAAAATCAAAGTTTAAAGCGGAAGCTATGAACAAAATCTACGCGAGTGCGGCAGAAGAATAAAACAGCGAGTGAACAAAACACAAGTGAAGGTGTATCGACAGGACGATACATCACCAAGGAACGTCGAGTCCTTCGACGCTGTCAAAACCAATACCAATACAGGACACTGAGGTCCTTAAGTAGACAAAGAAGTGAATCCTTGCCACGTTTAAGTCGTGCCACTGGGTGAGGCCTGCATACAAGGTGAACGCGTACGATCAAGGCTGCGTTCAGACGGCGTACGTGCGAATCCTTTTGATTGAAAGGAGTGCCGCACGGTAACCGGCCGAGCAGCGCGAA